>JAJQWJ010000027.1:7189479-7236442 GCA_023637945.1 Phaethornis superciliosus
AGGGTTGGGGGAGGGGCTTGGGCAGGGGGCGGGGTTAGGGTTGGGGGAGGGGCTTGGGCAGGGGGCGGGGTTAGGGTTGGGGGAGGGGCTTGGGCAGGGGGCGGGGTTAGGGTTGGGGGAGGGGCTTGGGCAGGGGGCGGGGTTAGGGTTGGGGGAGGGGCTTGGGCAGGGGGCGGGGTTAGGGTTGGGGCAGGGGGTTAGGGTTGGGGCAGGGGCTTGGGCAGGGGGCGGGGTTAGGGTTGGGGGAGGGGCTTGGGCAGGGGGCGGGGTTGGGGTTGGGGCAGGGGCTTGGGCAGGGGGTGGGGTTAGGGCAGGGGGCTGGGTTAGGGTTGGGTGAGGGGGTGGGGTTATGGTTAGGTTTAGGGTTGGGGGAGGGGTTAGGGTTGGGTGAGGGGGCGGGGTTAGGGGTGGGGTGTGCTAATGTGGTTGTGTCATGTGTGTATGGGGGGGTGTGTCATGTGGGAGTGGTATGCTAATTTATGGTAATTTCCCTATATACTGTATACATAAAAATTAAAAATAATAAGTCTGGTGCAGCCCCAGGAGCTCCTTGGGAGGAAAGAAATTTTTTTTTCTTTTTTTTTTTTTTTTTTTAATTTTTTTCCTCCCAAGGAGCTCGTGGGGTTTTTTTTTAAACCAACTTACTATTTAAATTTATATTTACTTGTCACTAAAGTTGTGACAAGTAAAGTAGAAGAAAGAGAAAGAAGAAAGTAGAAGAAAGAGAAAGAAGAAAGTAGAAGAAAGAGAAAGAAGAAAGTAGAAGAAAGAGAAAGAAGAAAGTAGAAGAAAGTAGAAAGAAGAAAGTAGAAGAAAGAGAAAGAAGAAAGTAGGAGAAAGAGAAAGAAGAAAGTAGGAGAAAGAGAAAGAAGAAAGTAGGAGAAAGAGAAAGAAGAAAGTAGGAGAAAGAGAAAGAAGAAAGTAGGAGAAAGAGAAAGAAGAAAGTAGGAGAAGGAGAAAGTAGAAAGTAGGAGAAAGTAGAAAGTAGGAGAAAGTAGAAAGTAGGAGAAAGTAGAAAGTAGGAGAAAGTAGAAAGTAGGAGAAAGTAGAAAGTAGGAGAAAGTAGAAAGTAGGAGAAAGTAGAAAGTAGGAGAAAGTAGAAAGTAGGAGAAAGTAGAAAGTAGGAGAAAGTAGAAAGTAGGAGAAAGTAGAAAGTAGGAGAAAGTAGAAAGTAGGAGAAAGTAGAAAGTAGGAGAAAGTAGAAAGTAGGAGAAAGTAGAAAGTAGGAGAAAGTAGAAAGTAGGAGAAAGTAGAAAGTAGGAGAAAGTAGAAAGTAGGAGAAAGTAGAAAGTAGGAGAAAGTAGAAAGTAGAAGAAAGTAGAAAGTAGAAGAAAGTAGAAAGTAGAAGAAAGTAGAAAGTAGAAGAAAGTAGAAAGTAGAAGAAAGTAGAAAGTAGAAGAAAGTAGAAAGTAGAAGAAAGTAGAAAGTAGAAGAAAGTAGAAAGTAGAAGAAAGTAGAAAGTAGAAGAAAGTAGAAAGTAGAAGAAAGTAGAAAGTAGAAGAAAGTAGAAAGTAGAAGAAAGTAGAAAGTAGAAGAAAAAGTAGAAGAAAAACAAAGTAGAAGGTAGAAGGGAGAAAGTACAAGAGAAAGACAAAGTAGAAGAGAGAAAGAAACAAAGTGGACAGTAGAGAATGTGAGTTGGCCAACTCTAAGACAAAAGAGAGACAAATAGAATTTGACAAAGACATACACAGACACCGACACAGACATACACAGCCAATCCAGTCACTCCAAGGAGACAACATACAAAACCTACCTTACCCTTATAGTTTTTCAGGGGTTAAGAAATGACACAGGACACAGAAAGATAAAACACAACTTTATTCAAGTTTTATTGGTCCCTAACTTATTAAATAATGACACGAGACACAGCAAGGCAAAACACAGCTTTCTGCACATTTTATTTGTCCCTAGTTTAGGAAATAGTGACACAAGACACAGCTTTATTCAGGTTTTATTTGTGCCTACTTTAGGAAATGATGACATGGTACACAAAAACAGAAAAAATTACTCTTTATTCAAGTTTCCATTTGTTCCTCACACCTAATACATCTTGACAATCCCTTTCTCTAAACAAGTGACTTACAGATGAAACTAAGGAGCCTTCACAACATCTGCCTGGCTTCTTATCTCAGTGATGCCTTTCCGTTCTCCAAACTACCGCTCCGACGCAACGCCTACGCAGTCCTCTCCCGCTAAAATCCCGATTACATTGGACTGCCATCGGTACCCGCTTCTGCCATGATTCCGTGATGCTCCCCGGGAGCTTTGCTCCTGGAGGCCGCCTAAATCGTCCTGCCTGACAAAACCCGGGTCCCAAGCCTTTCTGCATCCAAACATAGGCGATGAACATCGCCTCGCAGACCGACCGGGACCCGGGAAAAAAAAACCCAGCTGGGGGAGCGAAAAAAAAAATCCCCCAGCTGGGGTTTTTTTATTCTAAGTATTTTTTAAAAGTACCTGAAAGGGAAAAAAGTGTTATCTCCACCTATACAACATAGACAACACCTACCTCCCACAACTATTCTTACAGCCACTGCCATCTCTCAACTACCAGCTACAATTTCTCTGCTTCTATACACCTACACCCTTCATCCCCAGTGCTCCTCAGGAACATTGCTCCCGAGGGCCTCCTAAACCATCCTGCCTGCCAAAACCCAGGTCCCAGGCCTTTCTGCATCCAAACATAGGCGATGAACATCGCCTCACAGACCGACCGGGACCTAGGAAAAAAAAACCCAGCTGGGGGAGCGAAAAAAAAATCCCCCAGCTGGGGTTTTTTTATTCTAAGTGTTTTTTTTAAGTACCTGAAAGGGAAAAAAGTGTTACCTCAACATACAACGTACAAGCACAGGCTAGACCTAAACCCCTATGATACAAGCAAGCTAGCCCAGAAAAACCAAGCCATCTACCCTGCAGCTACAGCTACAGCATAGTAAATGACTAAGAACTGTATTAAGCAGCAATCAAATCATCACAAGGCAATGCAAGTACAAATACATCATCATCACAGAGCAATACAAGTACATCATCACAGAGCAATACAAGTACATCATCACAGAGCAATACAAGTACATCATCACAGAGCAATACAAGTACATCATCACAGAGCAATACAAGTACATCATCACAGAGCAATACAAGTACATCATCACCATCACAGAGCAATACAAGTACATCATCACCATCACAGAGCAGTACAAGTACATCATCATCATCACAGGGCAAGACAAGTTCATCGTCACAAAGCAATACAAGTACATCATCATCAGCACAGGGCAAAACAAGTACATCATCAACACAAAGCAGTACAAGTACATCATCAACACAAAGCAGTACAAGAACATCACAACGCAAGTACATCATCATCATCATCACAGAGCAATACAAGTACATCACAGAGCAATACAAGTACATCATCATCACAAAGCAATACAAGTACATCATCATCAACACAGCAATACAAGTACATCACAGAGCAATACAAGTACATCATCATCACAAAGCAATACAAGTACATCATCTTCATCACAGAGCAATACAAGTACATCATCTTCATCACAGAGCAATACAAGTACATCACCATCATCATCATCACAAAGCAATACAAGTACATCACCGAGCAATACAAGTACATCATCATCATCATCATCACAAAGCAATACAATTACATCATCATCATCACAGAGCAATACAAGTACATCACAGAGCAATACAAGTACATCATCTTCATCACAGAGCAATACAAGTACATCACCATCATCATCATCACAAAGCAATACAAGTACATCACCGAGCAATACAAGTACATCATCATCATCATCATCACAAAGCAATACAATTACATCATCATCATCACAGAGCAATACAAGTACATCACAGAGCAATACAAGTACATCATCATCATCATCATCACAGAGCAATACAAGTACATCATCATCACTAGGCAACACAAGTACATCACAGAGCAATACAAGTACATCATCATCACTAGGCAATACAAGTACATCATCATCATCATCACTAGGCAATACAAGTACATCACTAGGCAATACAAGTACATCATCATCACCATCACTAGGCAATACAAGTACATCACCATCACTAGGCAATACAAGTACATCACCATCACTAGGCAATACAAGTACATCACCATCACTAGGCAATACAAGTACATCATCATCAGCATCACCGAGCAATACAAGTACATCACCGAGCAATACAAGTACATCACCGAGCAATACAAGTACATCACCGAGCAATACAAGTGCATCATCATCATCATCATCACAAAGCAATACAAGTACATCATCATCATCATCATCACAAAGCAATACAAGTACATCATCATCATCATCATCAAAGCAATACAAGTACATCATCATCAACACAAAGCAATACAAGTACATCATCATCAACACAAAGCAATACAAGTACATCATCATCAACACAAAGCAATACAAGTACATCATCATCATTGCAGGGCAAAACAAGTACATCATCAACACAAAGCAGTACAAGTACATCATCGTCATCGCAGAGCAATACAAGTACATCATCGTCATCGCAGAGCAATACAAGTACATCATCGTCATCGCAGAGCAATACAAGTACATCATCGTCATCGCAGAGCAATACAAGTACATCATCGTCATCGCAGAGCAATACAAGTACATCATCGTCATCGCAGAGCAATACAAGTACATCATCGTCATCGCAGCAATACAAGTACATCATCGTCATCGCAGCAATACAAGTACATCATCGTCATCAAAGCAATACAAGTACATCATCATCATCAAAGCAATACAAGTACATCATCATCATCAAAGCAATACAAGTACATCATCATCATCAAAGCAATACAAGTACATCATCATCATCAAAGCAATACAAGTACATCATCATCATCAAAGCAATACAAGTACATCATCATCATCAAAGCAATACAAGTACATCATCATCATCACAGAGCAATACAAGTACATCACAGAGCAATACAAGTACATCATCATCACAGTGCAATACAAGTACATCATCATCACAAAGCAAGTACATCATCATCATCATCACAGAGCAATACAAGTACATCATCATCATCATCACAGAGCAATACAAGTACATCATAGAGCAATACAAGTACATCAGCAGCAGCATCACAGAGCAATACAAGTACATCATCAAGCAATACAAGTACATCATCATCAACACAAAGCAATACAAGTACATCATCATCGCAGAGCAATACAAGTACATCATCATCATCACAAAGCAATACAAATACATCACAAAGCAATACAAGTACATCATCATCATCACCACAAAGCAATACACGTACATCACAGAGCAATACACGTACATCACAGAGCAATACAAGTACATCATCAGCAGCAGCATCACAAAGCAATACAAGTACATCATCAGCAGCAGCATCACAAAGCAATACAAGTACATCACAAAGCAATACAAGTACATCACAAAGCAATACAAGTACATCACAAAGCAATACAAGTACATCACAAAGCAATACAAGTACATCACAGAGCAATACAAGTACATCACAGAGCAATACAAGTACATCACAGAGCAATACAAGTACATCACAGAGCAATACAAGTACATCACAGAGCAATACAAGTACATCACAGAGCAATACAAGTACATCACAGAGCAATACAAGTACATCATCATCATCACAGAGCAATACAAGTACATCATCATCATCACAGAGCAATACAAGTACATCATCATCATCACAGAGCAATACAAGTACATCATCATCATCACAGGGCAATACAAGTACATCATCATCATCACAGAGCAATACAAGTACATCATCATCATCACAGAGCAATACAAGTACATCATCATCATCACAGGGCAATACAAGTACATCATCATCGTCACAGAGCAATACAAGTACATCATCATCATCACAAGGAAGTACAAGTACATCAGCATCACAGGGCAATTCAAGTACATCGTCATCATCACAGAGCAATACAAGTACATCATCATCGTCACAGAGCAATACAAGTACATCATCACAAGGAAGTACAAGTACATCAGCATCACAGGGCAATTCAAGTACATCGTCATCATCACAGAGCAATACAAGTACATCGTCATCGTCACAGGGCAATACAAGTACATCATCTTACATCAGGTAAGGCTGTATCAAGTCAAACAATGAAATAAGGCAGTACAAATATTCAAATAAAAAGCTATGGAAAATTTTCTTCTACAAGGCAACACTCAGTAAAATGACTCCAGTAAAGAGGAATACAGGCCAGTAAAAACAGATAGTCAAGTACCAATACAAGATTCAAATACAAGGCAGTGCACAAATACAAACCAAAATACAGTGCAGTATCAGGTCAGGCACGGCGCAACACCAGGTCAAGCACGGCGCAACACCAGGTCAAGCACGGCGCAACACCAACATGAGCCATACTATACAATGCAGTAAATGTTCTAATGCATAAATACAAGGAGGCACCGAATCCACGCCACCTAGCTCGCCACAACGCCACGCCACCTAGCTCGCCACAACGCCACGCCACCTAGCTCGCCACAACGCCACGCCAATTCAAAGTCAAAGCATTGCAAGACACAGAGAACTAATCAGACATACAATGTATATCTGGAGACCTACAATACAACATCAGTATACTGCCAAACACAACAGATACAGAGCCCTACAAAACCAAACACCAGAGTAACAGATTTGTTACCTGATGGGCTTCGAGACTGAAACCCTGAAGGAGGCACAGGTGAAATACTACATAGTATTGTCCTGGAAATACAACTTGCAAGATGAAAAGGCACAGGTCCAGATGGTCTCCCCAAAGATGGTTCTCCATAAACCATGCAGAATCCCACGGCGTCCCGTCTACCGCCGCTGACCGCTCCGATGGCGCGCCCTCCTCAGACAACACGCTCCTTGGAGAGACCGTGCTTCTGTCATCTAGGGGACAGAGAAACAAAATTACTGTTGTGCTCCTTAAAAATGATCCCAATCATTCCTACCGCTCCATCTCACCTCAAATGCTCAGCCAAGTCCAACAATGGCCAGGACAGCATCTGCAAAAACAAAGGAAAAGGCTTTAACAAGTGGTCAAAGACTTTGATCTTACTCACTGAAACAGCTTACTAGCATCTCACCTTCTTAGGCATCTGATGGGTCTACTTCCTGACACCTCAAAGGCTCTACAAGGCACCTGAAAAAAGAAAGGCAATATATAACATACTGCTGCTTCTAACCAAAGCCTCCCAGACAATTGCCCCATCTCCTTTACCTTAATCCTTCACCAGATACCCCTCAGGCATTTCAGTCCGAACTGGATGCTGAGGCACCACCTGAAAAAAATACACAGGTAATGTCTTTTACTTCAATACTACTCATAAGATTTAACACAAGGCAATACAAGTACATCACCAGGCAATACAAGTACATCACCAGGCAATACAAGTACATCACCAGGCAATACAAGTACATCACCAGGCAATACAAGTACATCACCATCATCATCACGAAGCAATACAAGTACATCACCAGGCAATACAAGTACATCACCATCATCATCACGAAGCAATACAAGTACATCACAAGGCAACACAAGTACATCACCATCATCATCACAAGGCAACACAAGTCCACCACAAGGCAACACAAGTCCACCACAAGGCAACACAAGTCCACCACAAGGCAACACAAGTCCACCACAAGGCAACACAAGTCCACCACAAGGCAACACAAGTCCACCACAAGGCAACACAAGTCCATCACAAGGCAACACAAGCACATCACAAGGCAACACAAGCACATCACAAGGCAACACAAGTACATCACAAGGCAACACAAGTACATCACAAGGCAACACAAGTACATCACAAGGCAACACAAGTACATCACAAGGCAACACAAGCACATCACAAGGCAACACAAGCACATCACAAGGCAACACAAGCACATCACAAGGCAACACAAGCACATCACAAGGCAACACAAGCACATCACAAGGCAACACAAGCACATCACAAAGTACATCACAAGATTTAACACTTCCAGCAGCTAACTACACAGTGCTCACCTTCCAAATGTCGTGTCCCGTTGAGACAAACGGCCTGCTCTACGCAGCTTTGAAACCTAAAAAAAAAAAAAAAAACCCACACAACATAAACACCATAAAATACAAATCTATTAATGCTCCTCATAGAGGAAGTACATCCACCTCCCCTATGACAGATTTTTTTTTTTTACCAAGCCTTGCTATAACACTCAGCTCCCTACCTGCTTTGCTTTTTGTTCCATGTCCTGGACTTCTGCATCTGAAAGAGATAAATCAAACTCATCTCAGGGATACTAATCAATATTGAAAGCACCTCCCCACCAACACCAAACGGTGACTAACCTTCAGATGGCACCCTTCTCTCTTCTTCCAGCCGTGTCATGCTCATCTTTGTCACACAGCATCTGAAAAACAGTATTATGCAAGTCACTGAAATGCTGCTCAACAGCTGGAATATTCCCTTAGGGCTCATCCAACAAACCCTGACCCTACAACTCCAGGCAGGGCAGCTCCAAACCAAACACGCAAACAGACTCAAGACACAGCCCTGAAAACCACGAGAGTCTATGTCAAGAGAACACCAAGCAAGAAGCATATCTCCGGCATCCGAGACTGTTTGGCAACAAGACCTACGGCGATGTGACTGCGAAGCTAGGGAATGAAGCGATGGATGCTAAGAACATGGACTTCAAGACCTGAGGATACAAGGACGATTCTTGCTCTGGAAAATTCTACGAACAGAGATGTTGATATAATTGACAATGATGTTTCAGAAGATGACCATCAAGACACTTCCAAGATCAAAGACCAATCTAAGGTTTAAATTTGTCACGCAAGAAAAAGACGCTGCTGACTAGCACCGTGCTGATCGGGATGATGCCCAAGATGGGTGACTTGCTCTCTGAGGACAGAGAGGACCATCAAGGCCTGAGGAAGGACTAAGACAACAAAGATGGACAACACAAAATACACAACCCCACACACCAAGGCTGGAGCTGCCCTGCCCACAATAGCATCGTGACGAAAACTAACTTGCCCCGTTTTGCCGCACAAAGGGGGCTGCTCCCAGACAACCCTCTCCCAGGAAGCAACTTCAAAAGCCCTCCGGCAACTCCCAACCTCAACCCCTCACCAATTCAGTCCCTCAACTTATCTTTCTGAGAGCTGGGGTTCTGAATCTATGTCCAGCAGCAAACACCATACTGTCTGACAGGTATGATCCTTCAGTACACAAGTTCCTGTTCATCGCCTGCAATAAGAAAAAAAATAAAACGAAAAGAATCAGAATCAATGTCACCAGTAAGGACTGCTTCAGCCATCACCAGCCACTTACACTACAGCAAGAGGCCTCAAAAGACTGCCACAGCTTTCCGCTCCCCTTCTTGATTCAGAGTTCAATCCTGTCTTCACCACAGCTTTGGGCACCTAAAAGAACAAGAGAAAGAGTTACTGTTCTGCTGATCAGACATCACAAGCTCCATGCACCCACTCACTACCACCTCAGCTCACCTTCAACGGTCATCCGTTCCAAAAGGTAGGATGCACATCGCCTGCAAAAAGAGGGAAACATTTAACAGAGTGGACAGAAAAAAAGGCTAACGACTCTGCGCAAAGCCATCTCACCTTTTTTGAACCGCTCCTCAAGACGTGACTTTGTCACTGCGGCACCGTGTGTGACACCTGCAAAAATCAAAGCAAAAGGCACACGCTGAGATATCGCCTCTAAAAACGACCAGGATGCTGTGACATCCGTCTCTTGCTCCTATACCTTTGCCCCTCGCCTGTCTGCCTGTCATCTCCTTGGGGTGCCAAAATGAGGTTAGGAGGGCACCTGAAACAAAAAACCAACAAGGCATGCTCATGACTAACTGACAATACACCACCTGAGAAATTACTGCTCCTCCAGCCCACCAGCCTTTGCTCACCTTGCCACAGCCACCTCCGGTACCCATATCCCGCTTCCCTCGACGCTTCCACCTTCAAAATGACAACCAACCATAATGCAGTCTGGCAGCCAAGAGAGACACCTTCCCACCGACTTCACACCCCGACCAACCTTTGGATGGTGGCGGCCTCCTCTCCTCCTCCAACCCTTTCTTGCTAGTCATTGACACGGGGGATCTGAAAAACAGGATTACACAAGTCACCGAAATGCTGCTCGGCGCCGAGTCGGTCAATTTATGACGCTTCCCGTGGCCCCTGATACTACACAGCAGGCAGGGCAGCTCCAAGCCAAACACACCCACAGACCAACTCGAGACACAGCCATGGGAGTCACAAGACTTGACCTCAAGATAAAACTTGCAGCAAGAAGAGAGACTCTGGAATCCAAGACTTTGGGGCAATAAGACCTACAGCAATTCATCTGCAAAGCGAGGTAATGAAGTGATGGATGCCCGAGAAGCCGCCTTCAAGACCTGAGGACACAAGGACGCGGGGAATGAGTCCCACTCAGGGAAACTGGATGGACAGAGTTCAGATGACAATGCAATTGAGAATGACATTGCAGAAGACAACCATCAAGGACCTTCCAAGTGAAGAGACCCATCTGCAATTTAGATTTTTCATGCAGAAGATGCTGCTGATTAGCACTGTGCTCATTAGGAAAGGCTTTCCAGGGATGATGCCCGAGATGCAGGACTAGCTCTGTGAGGACAGAGAGGATCATCAAGGCCTGAGAAAGCTCTAAGACAACACAGACAGACAAACAAAACACAACCCCACACACCAAGGCTGGAGCTGCCCTGCCTATGCTAGCATCGTGCTGGAAACTAACTTGCTCTATTCAGCCACCCAAAGGGGGCTGCTTGTAGACAGCCCTCTCCCAGATGCCATCTTCAAAACCCCTCCTGCATCTCCCAGCCTCAGCCCCTCTGCAACCAAGTTCCTGTACTTAACTTTCAGAGGGCTGTGGGTCTGAATTTGCATCCAGAAAAAAAACCACGCTGGGTGACTAGCATGTTCCTGCAGTTCTGAGGTTCCTCTTCACTACCTGCATTTAAAAAAAAAAAAAAAAAAAAAAAAGTGTCACCTATCCACTTCAGCCAATGCTAACTGCTTCCACCACACCCACCTCCTCACTAAAGCCCTGTGATGTATCTCATATCTCTCCATTTATATCTAGGAGAGGCATGATACTCAGCAAGCAATTGGGAAAGGCAAAGAGGCAACGACTCTAAATAAAATAACCTAATTGAAAAAAAAAAAACAAACAAAAAAACCCCACCAAAATCAAAAAAGCCTTCTAAAACCTTCTAAAGGTCTTACCTTTAAGAGTCTTCTCCAGCAGCCGAGTCGCCTTCTCCTCCAGGAGCCACCCTCTGGAGTAGGAGAGCTCTGATCTCAGAGAAGGCCAGGAGCTCTCTGAAGCCCCTAGCCAAAGGCTGTGGCTTATATACCCCAAGCACCGCCCACAGCCTTTCCCACAATCCCCTGGGAAAGGGGAGGTGGCAATTACCACAAGGTATAAAAAGAGCCAGAGGAGAAGCAGTGAGCTTTCTTTTTAGTCTTCAGTTTACATGACGTTGGGAACCGAATGATAGTCGGCGTCAGAAGAGGTCCTCGTGGAACGCAGAAGGCATAAAATGCGCAACAGAGCCGGAAGGTGGCTGTGGGAGGCGAGGTTGGCTTCTAGTGGCATGGTTGTGGGAGAAGGGTCTCCATATGGAATTCTAGTTCCTGAAATTCAGCTTTCATTTTCCTGTCTCCATGTCCTGTGGACTTATCTAACTCTCAAGGGGGAGTAGGGGCTTGCTGCGATGCTTTTCAACTCTATTAGTCTGTCCTTAGTGTTTCACGTGGCAACGGTTTGACTAGATTTCAATGAGAGCTGAGAGTGTCCTGAGGTGTATATATGTCTGCTACTTATTATGATATTTTGCCGAATGGTCAGGGTCAGCGCACGATACACGGGCACCCAAATAAAGAAGGTAGTTTATATTTACTGGTGTATTAAATTATGAGAACAAGTGCAGAAACAAACAACAAAACTGAAGTGCAACAGGAAAGTCAAAGCAAAACACAGCAACTCATCTAATAGTTACTATACACACGCAGTGATAGCGAGTAAGATGAGTCGCCGATTGCCGTAATGATTTGACTTTGTCTGGATCTGCGGTTGCTGGGGAGCCCTGGCTGTTATGAAGACCTGGAGAACCCTTCCCGGCAGTTGGGAAATCCTACACGGCACGTCCTCTCGTAGGTGAGGTACGCAAAGATCGCCAGAAACGGTCCAGCTTTTTGAGTATCCCGTTGCTGCTAGTCTGAAGGACTTGCGCTTTTCTTAACGTGGAAATGTCTGGTCTGATGCCCCCTAATGACCGAAACCGGGGCCTGGCTGGGGCCCAAGTCGCAGCTCGTAGGGCTGCCTAAGATATCTCCCTCTTACTGGTAGTTACCTAATATATCTGCCTGGATCACTCAGCATATTGGCTGCTTTTGCTTTCTCTCATGGTTTAAAAAAAAAATTCTCAGAATGGGGAGAATAAGGTACTGCTTTCACAAGCCTTTGTCCTCCTATATACTTAGCTGATCTCCCAGTAAATCAAATGTAAAATCTTTTGTAAAGCCTCTTTTATTCAAAATCATCTACTGCAAACTCATACTTTTCCCTTCTTTCCCTTACATAACAGGGGGCGGGGTGACGTGGGGGCGGGGCGACGCGCAGGGAGGGGCGGGGTGATGCGGGGGGGGGTGGGGTGACAAGGGGGGCAGGGTGGGGTGACGCGGGGGGGTGGGGTGATGCAGGGGTGGGGCAACGCGGGGGGATGGAGTGAGGCAGGGGGGCGGGGCGAAAAGGGGGCGGGGCGACAGGGGGTGGGGTTTGGGTTGGTGAGGGGGTAGGGGTATGGGCAGGGTTAGGGTTGGGGAGGGACTTGGTGAGGGGGTGGAGTTATGGGCGGGGTTGGGGGAGGGGCTTGGTGAGGGGGTGTCAGATCAGGGGGCTTGCTGAGGGGGTGTCAGTTGTTCCTACGTGTCAGATGTGCTGATAAAAAACCAAACAGCACGATACATGCCAAGAATTGAACACCACAATGCACACTGCCACGCACTGAATACAAGACGATACAAAGCCTTTGACCGGCATTCGGCTTTTTTTTAAACCAAAAACTACAAATGAGGCGCCGGAAGTCGGCCATTTTGTTAAAGGAAGTCGGCCATCTTTTTAGCAAAAAACTACAAATGAGACGCCGGAAGTCGGCCATTTTGATACAGGAAGTCGGCCATCTTTTTAGCAAAAAACTACAAATGAGGCGCCGGAAGTCGGCCATCTTGATACAGGAAGTCGGCCATCTTTTTAGCAAAAAACTACAAATGAGGAGCCGGAAGTCGGCCATTTTGATACAGGAAGTCGGCCATCTTTTTAGCAAAAAACTACAAATGAGACGCCGGAAGTCGGCCATCTTGATACAGGAAGTCGGCCATCTTTTTAGCAAAAAACTACAAATGAGGCGCCGTAAGTCGGCCATTTTAATACAGGAAGTCGGCCATCTTTTTAGCAAAAAACTACAAATGAGGCGCCGGAAGTCGGCCATTTTGATACAGGAAGTCGGCCATCTTTTTAGCAAAAAACTACAAATGAGGCGCCGGAAGTCGGCCATTTTGATACAGGAAGTCGGCCATCTTTTTAGCAAAAAACTACAAATGAGACGCCGGAAGTCGGCCATCTTGATACAGGAAGTCGGCCATCTTTTTAGCAAAAAACTACAAATAAGGCGGCGGAAGTCGGCCATCTTTTCAGCAAAAAACTACAAATGAGGCGCCGTAAGTCGGCCATTTTAATACAGGAAGCCGGCAATCTTTTTAGCAAAAAACTACAAATGAGGCGCCGGAAGTCGGCCATTTTGATACAGGAAGTCGGCCATCTTTTTAGCAAAAAACTACAAATGAGGCGCCAGAAGTCGGCCATTTTGATACAGGAAGTCGGCCGTCTTTTTAGCAAAAAACTACAAATGAGGCGCCGGAAGTCGGCCGTTTTGATACTGGAAGTCGGCCATCTTTATAGCGGAAAACTACAAATGAGGAGCCGGAAGTCGGCCATTTTGATACAGGAAGTCGGCCATCTTTTTAGCAGAAAACTAGAAATGAGGCGCCGGAAGTCGGCCATTTTGATACAGGAAGTCGGCCATTTTGATACAGGAAGTCGGCCATCTTTTTAAGAAAAAACTACAAGTGAGGCGCCGGAAGTCGGCCATCTTTTTTTCGAAAAACTACAAATGAGGCTCTCCGCACTTTGTTACAGGAAGTCCGCCTTTTTTAAGCAAAAATGTACAAATGAGTCTCAGGCAGTCAAGAGGGGACAAGACAAGAGGGCATGGTCTCAAGTTGGGCCAGGGCAGGTTTAGGTTAGATATTACAAAGAATTTCTTCACGGAGAATAGATAAGTAACTAAACTAGGTTATATGTGATATAAAGCATTATGGGGCTGTTACAGACTAAACAACGCAGCTTGTATTTTATACAAGTGTAAGTTTATTTTTGTTACATTTATGATACAAAAAAATCTGTCAGTTAACTGTTTGGCTTTCATTTTTTGAAGGATGATGGAAAAAAGGGTGGGTAAAACTGCAAGAGTCAAACAAATCAGTGCTGCAGTATATAAGGTTACCAAAAAGGACTCTGAATTGTTAATACATCTGTATGTACCAAAACATGCAGAGGAATGCATTTTCATCATCTCAACTGCTGCAATTGTCAACCACAAAACCAGAAAAACCATCAACTTGAGAAAGATGTGCTGTGCTTCCATCTTGAGAACAACTTTCTCCTTTTTTTGAAGGAGGAAAAAAATCTTGTTCCTGGTGACTTCCACAGACTCTTTAGGGCTCTGCTCTGATGGGGAGTTTCCAAAATGCAACATCTTTGAATGAGAGGCATTTCTGTTTTGGACTCTGTCTTCCCATCCTATGTCACTATTCATGCTGAAGGGCAGTTGTTCTTGGCCTCCCAGCTTTGCTTGCATCAGGCCAGGGATCAAATTCCTTCCTCAAGAAAAGGCACATCAGGTAACTGGTATATTTCTGCGATCACCAGGCTCGTCTTCATCTTCCACAAAGCAGAGTGCCAGCAGGAACATCTGGAAGAATCCTATGGGTTGACAAACCTCTTCTGCAACAACCTCCTGAGTCCCGAGACCTTCTACTAAGACCTTCTGACTCCACTCTGCTCCCTCGTTTCTTCTTACGAGCACACATTTGTCCTTTGCATCTGAAAGTAAGTATTACACAAGTCACTGGAATGATGCACAATGGACAGACAATTCCAGAATCTCCATCCCAGTTAGGAACCCCATCTCGAGTACTACTACCCTCATGCCATTAATAAATACAGCCCCAAAGCTTTAAACCTATAAGCATACAACCATTAATTACTGAGAGAGTCAATCTCCTGCACTGCACAGGAAAAACCCTCTCAGGAGGGTCTCATCACCTTCAAATATCATCAAAGCAACTGCCCACCCAGCCTGACTATGGCTGCTCCACCTAAGATCACTTTACAATTGTGGCCTAAAAACTCAAGGCACACAAACATCACCAGAGACCCTCATGGCTCTTCAGTATCCCCAGCTCTACACTCTGGGCAGAGCAGCTCCATGCCAAACACACAAACACAGACCAACCCAAGACACTCCACAGAAAACTACAAAATTCAACATTAAGAGAAAATTCTCAACAACAATTACTCTGGGCTCCAAGAAGTTGGCCAAGAAGACTGACAGGGATGCAAGGGTAAGGCAAGGAGGCCACATGGTGGCATCAAGTGTCATAGAATGCTGTCAGATACAATAATTACTCTTCAAAATAACATATCAGATGAGCAACACAACTAGCATCAAGACCTAAGGATGCAGAGACAAGGTGGCAGATGAGGAAACTTCATGACCAGAGATGCTCATTAGCTGATAAAGATTATAAAAGATGCCCATCAAGAAATCTGCAAGATGCAAGAAAAGAAGGATCCAGATGGCACTATGAAAATAGTGACTAAATGTGTTCTACATCGTGGGGACAATGTTCAGTATTACTGACTTGGTCTGAGAGACTCTGTAATCCAAGACTTTTGGGCAATAAGACCTACAGCGATGCATCTGCAAAGGGAATGAAGTGTCGGGTGCCCGAGAAGCCGCCTTCAAGACCTGAGGATGCAAGGATATGGGCTGAGTCCAGATGCTGATGCAGTTGGCAACGATGTTTCAGAAGATGACCATCAAGCAACTTCCAAGTCAAGAGACCGATCTGCAATTTAGACTTGTCATGTGGAATAAGCCGCTGCTAATTAGCACCGTGCTGATGAGGAAAGGCTTTCCAGGGATGATGCCAGAGATGCGGGACTTGCTCTGTGAGGACACAGAGGATCATCAAGGCCTGAGGAAGCTCTGAGACAGCAAAGGCGGACAAAACAAAACACACAACCCCACACACCAAGGCTGGAGCTGCCCTGCCCACCCTAGCATCGTGCTGGAAACTAAATCACTCTATTCAGCCACACAAAGGGGGCTGCACCCAGACAGCTCTCTCTCCTACACTAACTTTAAAACATCACCTGCAATTCCCAACCTCGACTCCTCTGCCCAGCCCCTCCCCACCCACCCACGGGCCCTCAACTTATCTTCAGGAGCAATAGCAGCACAAAGCCAGGGTCAGTAATGAAAATCACATTGCTTGACTGGGATGTGCTTGCAGTCACACAGTTCCTCTTCATCCCCTATACAGAGAAAAGGAAAAAACACAACCCACAGATCGCAAACAGCACTGGCACGAGTCCCACCTAAGCCAACGCACGCTGCTTGCGCTGCACTCACCTCCTCAAGGAAGCCCCGTGGTATACCATGCACCTTCTCGTTCCAGAGTTGAACGCTATCGCCGCCATTGCTTGGGGCACCTGAAACACCAAGAGAAAGAGTTCCTGTTCTGATGAGCAGAAGTCACCAGCCCCATGAACCCCCGCGCCACCAACTCGGCTCACCTTCAAAGCTCATCCGGTTCCAAAGAGGGCATGCACAGCGCCTGTAAAAACAAAAGGAAACGTTTAAGCAACTCGATGTAAAATACACGGCAGACCCAGCCCACAGCCATCTCACCTTCTCCAACTGCTCCTCAAGACATGGCTTTGTCACTCCGGCTCTGTGTGTGGCACCTGCAAAAGTCAAAGCAAAAGGCACACGCTGAGATATTGCCATCAACAACAGGCAGCCCACTGTGATGTCCACCTCCTGCTCCTTTACCTCAGCCTCTCACCCATCAGCCTGCCATTGCTTTGAGGTGCCAAAATGAGGTTAGGAGGGCACCTGAAAAAAACCACAAACAACAAGGGATGCTCATGACCAACCAATAATACAACACCTGAGAAGTAACTGCTCCTCCAGCCCACCAGCCTTTGCTCACTTGCCACAGCCACCTCCGGTGCCCGTATTCCGCTTCGCTCGCCGCTTCTGCCTTCAAAATGACAACAAACCATAATATGGTCAGGTAGCCAACGGAGGCACCATCCCACCAACTCCACACCCTGACCAACCTTCAGATGGCAGCCTCCTCTCCTCCTCCATCCCTTTCTTGCTAGTCATTGACACAGGGGATCTGAAAAACAGGATTACGCAAGTCACCGGAATGCTGCTTGGCACCGAGTCGGTCAGTTTATGGTGCTCCCCGTGGTCCCCGATCCTACACAGCAGGCAGGGCAGCTCCAAGCCAAACACTCACACCCACAGACCAACCCGAAACACAGCCATGGGAGTCACAAGACTTGACCTCACGATAAAACTCACATCAAGAAGAGGGACTCTGTAATCCAAGATTTTTGAGCAATAAGACCTACGGCGATATGTCTGCAAAGGGAGGGAATGAAGTGACAGATGCCTGAGAAACCGCCTTCAAGACCTGAGGATGCACGGATGGGGGGCCGAGTCCAGATGCTGATGCAGTTGGCAACGATGTTTCAGAAGATGACCGTCAAGCAACTTCCAAGTCAAGAGACCGATCTGCAATTTAGACTTGTCATGTGGAATAAGCCGCTGCTAATTAGCACCGTGCTGATGAGGAAAGGCTTTCCAGGGATGATGCCAGAGATGCGGGACTTGCTCTGTGAGGACACAGAGGATCATCAAGGCCTGAGGAAGCTCTGAGACAGCAAAGGCGGACAAAACAAAACACACAACCCCACACACCAAGGCTGGAGCTGCCCTGCCCACCCTAGCATCGTGCTGGAAACTAAATCACTCTATTCAGCCACACAAAGGGGGCTGCACCCAGACAGCTCTCTCTCCTACACTAACTTTAAAACATCACCTGCAATTCCCAACCTCGACTCCTCTGCTCAGCCCCTCCCCACCCACCCACGGGCCCTCAACTTATCTTCAGGAGCAATAGCAGCACAAAGCCAGGGTCAGTAATGAAAATCGCATTGCTTGACTGGGATGTGCTTGCAGTCGCACTGTTCCTCTTCATCCCCTATACAGAGAAAAGGAAAAAACACAACCCACAGATCACAAAAAGCGCTGGCACGAGTCCCACCTAAGCCAACGCACGCTGCTTGCGCCGCACTCACCTCCTCAAGGAAGCCCCGTGGTATACCACGCACCTTCTCGTTCCAGAGTTGAACGCTATCGCCGCCATTGCTTGGGGCACCTGAAACACCAAGAGAAAGAGTTCCTGTTCTGATGAGCAGAAGTCACCAGCCCCATGAACCCCCTCGCTACCACTCTGCTCACCTTCAAAGCTCATCTGGTTCCAAAGGCAGCACGCACAGCGCCTGTAAAAACAAAAGGAAACGTTTAAGCAACTCGATGTAAAATACACAGCTGACCCAGCCCACCCCCCTCTCACCTTCTCCAGCTGCTCTTAAATGGGTGTCTTTGTCTCTCCAAGGATGGTTGTGGCACCTGCAAAAGTCAAAGCAAAAGGCACACGCTGAGGTAGTGCCTCCAACAACAGGCAGCCCACTGTGATGTCCACCTCCTGCTCCTTTACCTCAGCCTCTCACCCATCTGCCTGCCATCCTTTTGGGGTGCCAGAAGTAGGTTCAGAGGACACCTGGAAAATAAAAAAAAAAAGCAATGCCAATGCCTTCAACAGCAGTAAAACACCTGAGAAATAAATGTTCCTTCAGCACACCAGCCATTGCTCACCTTGCCACAGCCACCTCCAGAACAGATATTCTGCTTCGTTGGCTGCTCTCACCTTCAAAAGGACAAACAAACCGTTATGTGGTCAGGTAGCCGGGAGAGGGACCTTCACTCCAGCACCAAATGCTGACTAACCTTTGCCCTTTGCATGGCACTCTTCTCTCCTCCAGCTCTTTCCTGTACATCTTTGTCACACAGGATCTGAAAAAGTGTTACACAGCAATTACTAGAATGCTGCCCAAGAGCTGTACTATTCAGTTATGGCTCTTCCAACAAACCCTGACCCTACAACTCTGGGAAGAGCAGCTCCAAGCCAAACACTCACACCAGTTCAAGACACAGCCCTGCAAATCATGAGACTCGATCTCAAGAGAACCCTGAGTAAGAAGAATCTCTCTGGGATCCAAGACTGTTGGGCAAGAAGACCTACAGCGATGCAGCTGTGAAGTGAGGGGCTGAAGCAACAGATGCCCACCAGCCTGGGCTTCAAGACCTGAGGATGCGGAGAACAAGTGCTACTCTGGAAAAATCCATGACGAGAGATGCTGATGAAGTATGGAAAAGTGTTTCAGAAGACCACCATCAAGAAACTTCCCAGATGCAAGATTAATCCATGCGTTAAACTTCTCATGAAAGAAGAAGATGCTGCTGACTAGTTCTGTGCTGATGAGAGAAGACCTTCCAGGGATGACGGCAAGAAGTGGGACTTGCTCTGTGAGGACAAAGTGGACATCGAGGGACGAGCAAGTATAAAACACTCAAGACAGACAACACAAGGTACACACCACCAACACATAAAGGCTGGAGCTGCCCTGCCCACACCAAAACAATGCTGTAAATGCATCTGCCCCTCCACCTGACCAAAGCAAGCTGCTCCCAGACAGCCCTCTCCCCGATACTAACTTCAAAACCACTCCCTGCCATTCCCAGATTTGTCCCTTCTCCCCCTCCCCAGTGCTTCAACTTATCTTTGATGGTAGGGATCCAAAGCCACGGTCATCAAGGAAAAACAAAACCATCCACTGGGATGTTCCTGCAGCCACAAGTTTCCTGTTCATCATCTGCTGTAAAAGAAAAACAAACCGACCAACCACATCACCACACATAACAATTGTCACCAGAAATTCCAACATGAGCCAGCACCAACCTCTTACAGAAGACCCAGCTTCTCAAGAGTCCTCTGAGATCTCACCCACTTGCTCATCACAGAATTAGGCACTGCAGGACTCATCAATGAAAGGCACCTAAAATAGACAAAACCGCTGTTTGGCTTGAAAGAAGTCACCGCCTTCATGAACCTCCTAAATTACCACCCCAGCTACTCCACCACTCAGCTCCAAAGGTGGGAGGGAAAAAAAAAAACAACAACAAAAAAAAAAAAAAACAAAACAAAGCAAAAAAAAAACAAACAAAAAAAACCCCACCAAAAGAAAAAACAACAAAATAAACAAACCCTCACACAAACCCACACCAAAAAACCCTGCAGAAACAAAGGGAAACACTTAACTGAATTGACATTAAACACCCGTCTGACCTGGCCCACAACCATCTCGCCTTCTCCAACTGCTCCTCTACAAGGAGGAGCTTTGTATCTCCTAGGCAGTGTGTGGCACCTGCAAAAGTCAAAGCAAAAGCCACATTCTGAGATATTGCCCCAATCAACAGGCAGCCCCCACCAGCCTTTGCTCAGAAAACTTCAAAATCCCTCCTGACACAACTCCTAACCTCAGCACTTCAATTCAGTCCCTCAACTTATCTTTCTGAGGGCTGCTGCTTTTGGATCTATGTCCAGCAAAACACCACGCTGTCTGACGGGCATGTTCCTCTTCATCACCTGCAATCAGAAAAAAAGGAAAATCACAAACAGTGTCACCAATAAGGTGCACTTCAGCCATCAACAAGAACTTATACTACACCTACCACCTCAAAAGAGCCCCACACTGTTCCACTCAAGCCCTTGACCCAGAGTCAAATGCTGTGGCCACCACTGCTTGGGCACCTAAAAGGCCAAGAGAAAGAGTTACTGTTCTGCTGATCAGTCGTCACCAGCTCTGTGAACCCACTCTCTACCACCCCAGCTCACCTTCAAAGCTCATCCGGTTCCAAAGAGGGCATGCACAGCGCCTGTAAAAACAAAAGGAAACGTTTAAGCAACTCGATGTAAAATACACGGCAGACCCAGCCCACAGCCATCTCACCTTCTCCAACGGCTCCTCAAGACATGGCTTTGTCACTCCGGCTCTGTGTGTGGCACCTGCAAAAATCAAAGCAAAAGGCACACGCTGAGATATTGCCATCAACAACAGGCAGCCCACTGTGATGTCCACCTCCTGCTCCTTTACCTCAGCCTCTCACCCATCAGCCTGCCATTGCTTTGAGGTGCCAAAATGAGGTTAGGAGGGCACCTGAAAAAAACCACAAACAACAAGGGATGCTCATGACCAACCAATAATACAACACCTGAGAAGTAACTGCTCCTCCAGCCCACCAGCCTTTGCTCACCTTGCCACAGCCACCTCCGGTGCCTGTATCCCGCTTCACTCGCCGCTTCTGCCTTCAAAATGACAACAAACCATAATATGGTCAGGTAGCCAACGGAGGCACCATCCCACCAACTCCACACCCTGACCAACCTTCAGATGGCGGCCTCCTCTCCTCCTCCATCCCTTTCTTGCTAGTCATTGACACGGGGGATCTGAAAAACAGGATTACGCAAGTCACCAGAATGCTGCTTGGCACCGAGTTGGTCAGTTTATGGTGCTTCCCGTGGTCCCTGATCCTACACAGCTGGCAGGGCAGCTCCAAGCCAAACACTCACACCCACAGACCAACCCGAGA
The DNA here is from genome assembly GCA_023637945.1 of Phaethornis superciliosus. NCBI lineage: Eukaryota > Metazoa > Chordata > Aves > Apodiformes > Trochilidae > Phaethornis > Phaethornis superciliosus. Next base: position 7,211,510 of record JAJQWJ010000027.1, read on the forward strand.
CACAGCCATGGGAGTCACAAGACTTGACCTCACGATAAAACTCACATCAAGAAGAGGGACTCTGTAATCCAAGATTTTTGAGCAATAAGACCTACGGCGATATGTCTGCAAAGGGAGGGAATGAAGTGACAGATGCCTGAGAAGCCGCCTTCAAGACCTGAGGATGCACGGATGGGGGGCCGAGTCCAGATGCTGATGCAGTTGGCAACGATGTTTCAGAAGATGACCGTCAAGCAACTTCCAAGTCAAGAGACCGATCTGCAATTTAGACTTGTCATGTGGAATAAGCCGCTGCTAATTAGCACCGTGCTGATGAGGAAAGGCTTTCCAGGGATGATGCCAGAGATGCGGGACTTGCTCTGTGAGGACACAGAGGATCATCAAGGCCTGAGGAAGCTCTGAGACAGCAAAGGCGGACAAAACAAAACACACAACCCCACACACCAAGGCTGGAGCTGCCCTGCCCACCCTAGCATCGTGCTGGAAACTAAATCACTCTATTCAGCCACACAAAGGGGGCTGCACCCAGACAGCTCTCTCTCCTACACTAACTTTAAAACATCACCTGCAATTCCCAACCTCGACTCCTCTGCCCAGCCCCTCCCCACCCACCCACGGGCCCTCAACTTATCTTCAGGAGCAATAGCAGCACAAAGCCAGGGTCAGTAATGAAAATCACATTGCTTGACTGGGATGTGCTTGCAGTCGCACTGTTCCTCTTCATCCCCTATACAGAGAAAAGGAAAAAACACAACCCACAGATCACAAAAAGCGCTGGCACGAGTCCCACCTAAGCCAACGCACACTGCTTACGCTGCACTCACCTCCTCAAGGAAGCCCCGTGGTATACCACGCACCTTCTCGTTCCAGAGTTGAACGCTATCGCCGCCATTGCTTGGGGCACCTGAAACACCAAGAGAAAGAGTTCCTGTTCTGATGAGCAGAAGTCACCAGCCCCATGAACCCCCTCGCTACCACTCTGCTCACCTTCAAAGCTCATCCGGTTCCAGAGGTGGCACGCACAGCGCCTGTAAAAACAAAAGGAAACGTTTAAGCAACTCGATGTAAAATACATGGCTGACCCAGCCCATCGCCATCCCACCTTCTCCAACCGCTCCTAAATGGGTGTCTTTGTCTCTCCAAGGATGATTGTGGCACCTGCAAAAGTCAAAGCAAAAGGCACATGCTGAAGTAGTGCCTCCAACAACAGGCAGCCCACTGTGATGTCCACCTCTTGCTCCTCTACCTCGCCCTCTCACCCATCTGCCTGCCATCCTTGTGGGGTGCCAAAAGTAGGTTCAGAGGACACCTGGAAAACTTAAAAAAAAAGCAATGCCAATGCCTTCAACAGCAGTAAAACACCTGAGAAATAAATGTTCCTTCAGCACACCAGCCTTTGCTCATCTTGCCAGAGCCACCTCCAGAACAGATATTCTGCTTCGTTGGCTGCTCTCACCTTCAAAAGGACAAACAAACCGTTATGTGGTCAGGTATCCAGGAGAGGGACCTTCACTCCAACACCAAATGCTGACTAACCTTTGGATGGCACTCTTCTCTCCTCTAGCTTTTTCCTGTACATCCTTGTCACATGGGATCTTTAAAATGGTATTAACCAAGTCACTGGAACGCTGCTCAAGAGCTGTACTATTCAGTTATGGCTCTTCCAACAAACCCTGACCCTACAACTCTGGGAAGAGCAGCTCCAAGCCAAACACTCACACCAGTTCAAGACACAGCCCTGCAAATCATGAGACTCGATCTCAAGAGAACCCTGAGTAAGAAGAATCTCTCTGGGATCCAAGACTGTTGGGCAAGAAGACCTACAGCGATGCAGCTGCGAAACGGGGGGCTGAATCAAGGAATGCCGAAGTACTCTTGCTTCAAGACCTGAGGATGCAAGGATGCAGGGAACAAAGTCCCACTCTGGGAAAAATCCACGACCAGAGATAATGCCGATGCGAGTGGCGATTATGTTTCAGAAGATGACCATCAAGAAACTTCACAGATGAAAGACCTGTCTGTGCTTCAAATTTGTCTTGAAAGAAAAAGATGCTGCTGACTAATTCTGTGCTAATGAGTAAAGTACTGCCAGGGATGATGCCCGAGGTGCAGGACGTGCTCTGAGAGGACATCAAGGCCTGAGGAAGCTCTAAGACAAAGACATACAACACAAACCACACACCGCCACACACCAAGGCTGGAGCTGCTCTGCCCATGTTCACATCATGTTGGAATCTCACCTGGTCCCTTGACCTGACCAAAGGGGGCTGCTCCTGGACAGGCCTCTCACCTATATTAACTTCCAAACCTCTCCCCGCAATTCTCAGCTTTCCCCCTCCCTGCCCAGCCCTTCCCCACACCTGGTTCCACTTACTTTTCAGAGGGCTGAGCACCTGAAGCCATGGTCAACAAAGAAAGCCACACCAGTGGGCTGAGGTGGTCCTGTAGCCACAGAGTTCCTCTTCATCATGTGCCATGAAAAAATTCCAACCAACAGTACCCCCAGCAAGTCCCATATCAGCAAACACTAACCTCTTTCAGAATGCTGAACTCCTCCAAACAGCCCCTGGGTGTTCCACTTACCCTCTCATTCCAGAGTTGAACACTGGAGCCATTACCATTTGGGGAACCAAGAAATACCAGGACAGAGCAAACAACCCCTGCACCAGCCAAAAGCCCCCAGCCCTGCTCCTCTTACCCGGTAGAGCTCCAAGCACAGCACAAGCCTCAAACAGACTGAGCCATTCACTTGAGGTGGAGGCTTATATACCCTGGGCCCCACCCCACTGCCCTTCCCACAGTCCTTTGGGAAAGCCCCCTCATCAACCTGACTGGCCACACCTGGGCTACCCCAGCCCCAGCTGGAGCCCATCAGAGAACATCATCCCCTGCTCTAGACACAGCTGGGAGCTCTGTCCTCAGGGACTGCCAACCCTCCCCACCCCCCCTGTGCACTCTGAAAGCAGAAAAATGTTCATTTAGACTCTTCAGAAATCCCAGCAGAGTTGGGGATAAGATTCAGCGCCTGAACTGAGACAGAAAAATCAAGAAAAGGAAAAAGGAGAATGAGGGAGAGAGAAAGGGGGAAGTGTGGGAAAGAAGATAGAAGAAGAAAGAAGAAGAAAGAAGGAAGAGGAAAGAAGAAAGAAGAAAGAAGAAGAAGAAGAAGAAGAAAGAAAGAAAGAAAGAAGAAAGAAGAAGAAAAAAGGAAAAGAATAAAAAAGAAAAGAAGAAAAAAGAAAAGAAAAAAGAAGAAAAGAAAAAAGAATAAAGAAGAAAAAAGAAGGAAAAAAAAAGAAAAAAGAAAAAAGGAGGTGGTGAAGAGAAGAGAAAAAAGAAAAGAAGAAGAAGAAAAGAAAGAAAAGAAAAGAAAAGAAAAGAAAAGAAAAGAAAAGAAAAGAAAAGAAAAGAAAAGAAAAGAAAAGAAAAGAAAAGAAAAGAAAAGAAAAAAGAAAAGAAAAGAAAAGAAAAGAAAAGAAAAGAAAAGAGAAAAAGCAAAGAAAAGCAAAGAAGAAAAGCAAAGCAAAGAAAAGCAAAGCAAAGCAAAGAAAAGAGGAAAAGAAAAGAAAAGAAAAGAAAAGAAAAGAAAAGAAAAGAAAAGAAAAGAAAAGAAAAGAAAAGAAAAGAAAAGAAAAGAAAAGAAAAGAAAAGAAAAGAAAAGAAAAGAAAAGAAAAGAAAAGAAAAGAAAAGAAAAGAAAAGAAAAGAAAAGAAAAGAAAAGAAAAGAAAAGAAAAGAAAAGAAAAGGAAAAGGAAAGAGAAAAGAAAAGGGAAAAGAGAAGAAAAGGGGAAAAAAGAGAAGAGAAGAGAAGAGAAGAGAAGAGAAGAGAAGAGAAGAGAAGAGAAGAGAAGAGAAGAGAAGAGAAGAGAAGAAGAAAAAAAAGACGAAAAAAGGAAGAAAAAAGAAGAAAAAAGAAGAAAGTCAGGAGGTCAGCAGTGGACATTAGGATGACCATAAGGACAATGCTGTGAATAGCAAAACTTCTCTTCAAGCTGTTGGCAGCTGACCTACAAGCTCACTGTCAGGACTGCTCAGTCCGGATACGGAAGAGAACTTTACTTCGGGGCATCTGTAAGGGACCCCCGCTGAACCTGGCTGATGAAAAAAAGGACTGTACACCGGGTGCTGGGAAAACATGACCCCAACCCCCCAAACCCACCATCCTCTGGAAGGCAAGATCCTCCTGAGGAGAGCAGAAGCGTTTGCAGGACGGATGTGTATTTAGGCAGAAAAGACGCAAGCACATCACTCATTTCTCTCCCATGGGTCGGGTAAGAGGTGCCTGAAGCCACGGCAGAGGTTCCATACCTCCTGCCCTCAGGCACTGACCCTGGGGGGGACGTGGGGGGGGGAAGGCGGGGGACTGTCCCTTCTCCTTCCCACCCCTCACGCTGGGCTCGGCCAACGCTGACCCTGCCACAGGAGCTGGGAAGCCCAACACAAAGTCACCCATTCTGCTTAAACAACCTTTAAGCAACCAGGACACCTGAAAGGAATAGGGGGATTGATTACAGAGATTGTTTATTTTATAAAGTCAGCAGTATTAACCGTTAGGCTCGGCGCTCTGAAATGTCCCAGTGTCCCTAACTGTGCAAACAGGGCCTTCAAACGCAAGCACTATCCAAACACTGCAGAAGACAACTTTGGAAAGAATTATTGTCTTCTGATGCTCTGTGTAATATTAGAAACCCTAGAGAAGCAACCCACGGGAAAAACACCACCGTCCCACTTACAGGACAGTCTTCAGAACCTGCGAGTGACACAGTTAAAGCACTGGACATCACCAGGGAAAATAAATCGCGATGGTTCAGGTGTTTCAATAGGAGAATTAGGAATATTCAAAAACAGAAAACCTGGTGATAGAAGTAGCTTATGTCAAGCCACTTGATTTAAAAAAAACCTCTTTACTTCTCTTGCTTTTAACTCGATAGTTTGATACAGGCTGTGTTCACTCCCACACATAGCAGGGGGGCAGGTGCAGATGTGTCAAAAAGAGCTGGGGCAAGGTCATCTGTGCAGCAAAAGATGGGAAGCAAAGCTTCAGGGGGAAGAAGCTGCACGTGGAAATACACTTCCGGCACAGAGTTCAGCACAGATTTTACGCAGTGCCCCCCCATCTCTATCAATCAGTAGAAGACTTTATGCCTCCGCAGCCGACACTTAAGTGCATTTTAAAACAGCTCCACAACTCCTTCACAGCAGCAGCAATTTACTGCCAAAAGCAGACAAAAGCGGCGAGCGGCAGCCCGTGACAGGACGGGGCTGTTTGTTTCCCTCAGCCCCGCAACTCCCCGCCGCCTCCCCCTCTGAGGCGGGCGGCGCGGCGGAGCGACGGCAGCCGGCGGCCCCCCGCCGGGCTGGAATTCCGCGCTCTACCAGCCAGCTCCGCCAACAGCGGCGGCAGACGCGGCAAGAGCGGAGGCGGCGGCTCCGGACCCGGCGAGAGCCAACCCCGCGGCACCTGCGCCGCCATCACCTCGGAAGCGGCGCGGCATCGGGCGCCCGGAACTGACGATTCCCCGGCGCCCAAAGCGGCACAGCAGCCGTGCGGAGCGGCACTGCCCGCGCTCTGCACCCGGGAAGGGCTGGAGCAAGAGAGGGACACTGAACTGATTATTTCACAAAAAAAAAAATAATAAAAAACCCAAAAGAGGCACTCCTATATGTTGACATGAGGGGATAGGAACTGGCAGGGAGAAATCAAGGAGAACGAGAGGAAAACGTGGAAAAATGGAAAACCTTCCATAATGTTCTCCTGTACTCCCCCACAAGAGCACAAACGAGGATGATTCATCCAAAATTGAATCCATTCAGGTAAATCATTTGGGCTGTCAGGAGGCAGAGACAGTCTTGCAGAAGCCAGCAGCCATTTCCTTTGCAATTCAAAAGATCAGGTAGTCATATGAAAATTAACCCCCACCCTCCTTCAAACAGCTCCAGAGGAACACTAGGAAAACTTTGGGGGTTGGGGAAGGAGGGACAGAAGAGGGGGGGACGAGAGATTTACTTAAGGGAATTCCATCATATGACTGCAAACGCGATTTGGGACTCCATTTTTACTGAGGAGATCTCGAATTAATTAGGAACGCCCCCTTTCTAATTTAGTCAGTCCTACTGATACAAAATGCAGAGCCCCCCCCTCTTATGAAAAGGCCCTTTACAATTTAAAGCCAAACCTTCCTTAAAAAGGTACAACAGTAAAAATGCGACATCAAATATTGTCAGGGAGACAGTCTCTCAATTACTGCTGCTTTTTTAAAACCCCATACTTCATCATTAGCCAGGAACTGAAAAAATTAACAGCACCTCAGCGACCAGCTTGCTTGCACTGCTGAAATACAGCATTATAAAGGACTGAGACGAGACACACAGAGTCATAATTTGCAAAAGAATCACTGACCGATTTTTACCAGTACTGGAGTTTAGCCACAACTCACTTGGCACACATTGTGCTCTTATGCTTGCAAAAACATCTGAAACAACAGCTAGAAGCTGTGGAAGGAAAAATTCTTACTGCAAAACATACGAGTTTTAGCTCATCAGAAACATTTACCAGATACCAGCTGATCTCTCAAAACTTGGAGCCTCAAAAAAGTCAACGCTGGCTACCTTAGCGGTCTAACTCGTGTCAGAACGCTGATGCAAAAAACCCACAAAATTGCGTTTGAGACAAAAACAAACAAACTAACAAACAAACCAAACACTTGCCACAGCACCTATTTCTCACGGGCAGGCTTTCTTAATACTTTAAAGAACTGCCTGACGAAAGACCACAAAAGTTCAACTGAGTAACAATAATGAAAAAAATTACACAGGAATCTATTTTGAAGTGGACGTTCACATATTTCCAAATCATTCCAAAAATTGAAACCAAGTTTTCTATCACTTTTTAGAAGCTGGATGCTTTTGAAGCCTTAGGGTTTTTGGTTTTGTTTTTTTTCGTAAGCGGGCATTAACGAAGTAGGGCTCCCCCTTCTAAGGGTAGGGTCTGACAGCTCTGATTCTGAGGTGAGCTGAAGACTGTTACCCTCTACCAAACTGTCAACCCCTTTGACAGGAATGCACAATGAAGTATCAGAAGCCTGGTTTGGGCCATAGGAATGAGAAGGTTCTGCACAGATTTTAAAAAGGTATTTGAAGGCTGTGCACAAATCAGTTTGGAGTCATGGCACTCTTGGGCCAAATGTGTGATGATGTGTTTGGGGAGTACAAACCCTTGACTCACCTCTTATTGGTGCACAGCGCACTTCTTTCATGCAGTATGTTGGAGCTTCTGGTTTCCAGCCCCAGACTGGCAAGTTGTAGCATCTCTGGAACCTAGCTAGGGCTGCTAAGTGACCCCCTTGTCTCCCATGGGTCCGAATTTCTTCAGGGCTGGCCTTAACCCTCTGCCCACTGCTGTCACCCTAGTGTCATGTGTGCTACTGCTCCAGAGTTAAAGAGTAGATGGGTAGATAGTTAAGCCAGCAAGTTAAAGGCAGATGGGAAGGTAGGGGAGAGGAGAATGGAGCTACAAGATAGCAGAATGGAGAACAGATAGGAGATAGACAGAAAGACTGGAGCTAAGAGATAGAAGAGAGAGAATTGAGAGACAGAGATGGAAGTGAGAGGGAAGAATGGAGCTAGATGGCAGAGAGGAAAAAGGACAGATCAGAGACACGAAGGACAGAGATAGGGAATATAGACAATAGAGTATAACTGTGTTATGTGAACAGGTGTAACACACATACCTTCATTTTTTAGGACTGCATTCCTTTGAAATGGGCCTTGAAGTCAATTTTAGCATTGTGAACAGACGCAGGATCCCAACTGAGAACTCCATTCCGGCGAGAGAACTCAGATGAGTGCCTGCCTTCCCTCCCTCCCTCCCTCCCTCCCTCCCTCCCTCCCTCCCTCCCTCCCTCCCCTGCCCTCACCCACACCTAGCCCCCACACCCAGTTAACAACCCTCCTGACATCCCCCCTTAAACCCTCCTTAACTCCCCTCTTTCTCCCTCCCAAGAGCCCTCCTATTCCCCTGAGCTCCCCCCTCTTTTACCTTTCCAACCCTTCACCTTCATTCCCCTTTCTCCCACCACCTAACAGACATCTCACGTCCCACATGACAGACACATAGTCTGTCCTACATGGCAACTTACTTCCCAAGCTCTGCTCTGCTTCCCTAGAGTACCTACAGCTCCACACAGACACATTTCCAGTTGTTTAGTCCTTTAATTTTTCTCCCCACAGGGAACAGCTACATCCTCTGCACAGGCTTGATCCCCAGAATGTCAAATCCTTTGGCCATGACAGTGGCAGTGGCTTCACACAGCAGCAGCCTCCACATGTTCACTTTGATGATCTGTCCTGTAAAACAGAAACAGAGGAGCTCTCACAACCTGCTCACAATTTGTGCTGACTCCCAGGCAAATGTTGTCTAGCCCTTGGGGACAGGCACACTGATACCCTAACCCGTCTGCCCGTGTGAGTGGACTAACCAGCATGCTTGTTTCTGGGTGCCTGGTTTCTCACAAGCCTATACTCAGTGCTGTTGCTTCACAGGGCAATGATGACAACAGGCTGTGCCTCATCTTCATGTGTCCCAGATGGACACTGCTTGTCAGCAAGAAGCTTCACAATAGCCTTCCTGACTGATGCCAATACCCCACAGACCACCCATGCCATGGCATGTCACACAGGCACATGCAGCACCTCTGGTCCAACACTCACCCGTCTGCCTGTCCTTCTCAATGCAGTAGCAGTTGTCATAGAACTCCGTGAAGGTGGTGGCCAGCTCATAAAGGTAGTCGCAGAGCGTGTGCAGTAACAAGTCCTCCAGGATCTTCTGCAAGATCTCAGGGAACCTCAGGATGCACTTGCCCAGTTTCCACTCCTTCTCGTGGTCAAGGATGAACACCTCCTCCCTGGCTGCCTTCTGCAGCATCTGCTCGCTGATGCTGGCCAGGCGAGCGATAGCCCTGAAAAGATTCAAACTGAGTCAGTTCACGAGGATCTCAATTGAGGCAGCCGTGCAAAACCTGGGCTCAGGCTGCCAATTATCTCCAGCAGCACTGGTGGAACTCCCTGACCCCTCTCCTCATGTCTCTTTTGTGAGGAAGAAGCATAAAGCACGGGAGCCATTCCCAGGGCACTGAACCCACCTGATGCGTGTGAAGGCATACAGCAAATACGCTGCTGTGTTTCCACGGTCATCCAACATCTTGTCGAAGGAGAACACGTAATCGTTCAGTCTGTTGTGGGAGAGATCTGCGTATTTAATACATCCAAAAGCGACTGATGTCTGGGCAGCTTTCAGCTCGTCTGCTGTGAGGACCTGATTGAATTTCAAGCAAGAACAAGTCATGAGGAAGAAAGCTACCGGCTTCACAAACTGCCAACGGGCAGCCTTGGACAATCTATAGAGAAAGGGTTTTAACCACACTTTGCTCTGAATGGCTCGCACCTGCCTTTCCTCCTGGACACACGCCAGATAATCTTATATCCACCCCTCACTTCTCCTGCAATCAAATGCCACTGCCGTCCTGCCCATGTCAAGGAAGACACTCTACTGATGAAGGTTTGCTGGACTTCTCTGCCACAGTGCCACACAGGTTGGACACTCATAGGGTGCTCCTTCTTATGACCTGCACATATATGTACCCGACACTTAGCCATCCTACCCATAAGCCCTCTCTCCAGGCCACTAGCATCCAAGACAGGCAGAAGTCATCTCATTAAGCCAAGGACTTGGTACAATCTCAGCCACAGCCTCCGAGACAAAGGCTGCCAGAGCCCTCCACAGATCCATAACCATCCATCACCCCAAGTCAGTGCTAGTCCAGCATGTCAGGGCTGCTGCTCCATGTTCTGCCAATGCCTCCAGCATCCCGCGGTAATCACTGCTACTGCCATCACACCAGTGTGACTGAGAGCACCTGCAAGCCCAGCCACCCTGCCAGGACCAGTTCTCCTCTCCTGTGTGCAAAAAGTTCTGGGTTACCAGCCACAGGCTCATGTGCTGCCTGCGGCCCACATTTTCTTAATGCCAAGTAGTCAGGCGATTTCTTCTTTCCTCATGACTTTGCCCATACTGCTGTCAAGGGATTGTGCTGACCAAGGACACAACCCATGACATCTCCTGAGAGGTTTGGCAGCATTTGTGCTCACAGCTCATGCCCAGAACACAGAAACCGTAAGTGTGAATGGATCTGGGAGGTTCTCAGGAAAGAGAAACTACATGTCACACCTACCTTGTCCCGTTCCTTGTCTCTCAGCTTGTCCATGGCTCGTTTCAGCTCTTCTTCCAGTAGGTCTATAAGACGCACTGTATCCCCTGAACGAGTTTTGAACTTCTTCCTGAAAAATGCACCACCGGGGAGATAAATGATAACATCTCATGGCCTTTACCTTTGCCATCTACTGGTTCTTACATCAGCTTCCGCTGCATGGCCACCAGCCATACCCAGGGCCCCTCCCCAAAGCCTGGTAGCAAGCGGAGTTCAGGCCCGAGAGATCCCTGCCATAGCACCAGTGACTGTGCAGATCGATGACCACAACACAGAGCCAGTGTGTTTGGGTTCTACGGTGTGCTGCATACATATTTGTTGCTCAGACATCCTTTTCAGAACATTTAGAGAGGAAAGACTGCATCCAAAAACTTACTTGTCTTCTCCCAGCACCACTCCAAACGCGGCGTGGGCCACTCTGGTCACCTTGGGATCATACCAGCCGATCATCTGACCAGCTGCAAACACTGTTTGTAAATGTACTGACTGCAAGGAAGAAATACCAACAACTGGTTATTGACCCACTCCTCCAGGGACAGTTTTCTTCATGGCTCTATCTACTTTCCAACATTGCTTTCACAATGAGACTTCAAATGCTTCTTGTCCCACAGCAAAGTTACACCTCTCAAAGTTCTCCTCGTTTACAGAAGCGGCATCCTGCAAATTCCCATCACTGCACAGACGATGAGCTGACAACCCTGCGTTTCCTCAGGCAAGGGGAGACAAGTTATCAGCAGTACAAATCTTATTCCGTTTCTATTGAGATTTACACTTCAGACACCTCCGGTGGTAACTGAATCCCTCCACATACAATTGGCTCTAGGAGTACTTCATGGAGCTTGCCAGCCACCGCAACTGGCAACTGGGCTTGCCGTCACTGAGAAGGGCCATCAGAAAATATACCAAAATCCCCTGCAGCCTTTTACCTCTGCTCCTGTTGCATCGGTCATTTAACACGCTTTTTAATGAGCTGTATCAGCAGTGACAGCAGAGATTGACACACTCACCTGGCCACTATCAACAACATAAATGAGGGTATCGGCCTTCTCTTCGCACAGCCTGTGTTTAAGAGCAGCTAGGTCAGAGGTGTCGTATGTGTAACCTCCATCTGATTTCATGATTGTCAGTGGGACAGGGAAACCTGGCACAAACACGATCTTCCGGCCATCATCGACCTGGACAAACCCTAGAAAATCAATGAACTTTGTGTCATATTGAATGAGGAGTTTGTGCGCCAGCACAGAATGAAACCCTTCGCCTTCCCAGATGGTACCAGAAAGAAAAGGCAATCCACTCACATTATCAAATACTTAATGGCTCACAACAGGAAAAAGCCAATGAGAACTCCCTCAACCCCTCACATCACATTCTGCACTGAACTCGCACTAAGCACGAGGAAGCAGTCTTACTAGAAAAAAACTAACTGGATTTTAAAACTCCTGTCACTGGCATCCAGATCCACAAAAGTAGCATCACAAACCAAAGCGTTAAAGGCAATGGAATGCAATGAGGACTTAGTGCAAAGTCTTTCACAGGTACTGTTAATAAGAACACTTCAGATGGTGGGATTCAGCCACTGGCAGATCCAGACAGGAAAAAACGAATAAAACCATAGACTCGTCATGCTCCGTTCGGCTTCTTGCCAGCCCCAGAGTCACCGCAATTCAAAACTTTCACCATCTTCCCAGAGATTTCTCAGGCAAAATTCCCATTCAGGCAAAATTCTAAGACTGGGAAGTCTTTCATGGTTTGTTTACTGAGGACACACTGCAACCCAGTTGCGCTTCATGCTGCTGCCTACAGATACCAGAGACCAGCTGCTTCTCGTGTCAGCAAGACTGATTCTAGCTTTCTGGAATAAAACATGCAAGACTCTAATCTGCTAATGCTGCTCTGTGAGAAGCACAAAACACCACACAAGATCCGCTCAGGAAACATGGCTGAGAAAATAAGCAAGGGTGGGGAAGACGCCGCTTGCAAAACATTGGTCCTAAGCCTGGCTCGAGAGGAGATTACCTCGTTCATCCTGACGGCTGCAGAAGTTATGACTCTGAGAGCAAAAGCCTCACCTTTATCTTCGAATTCTTTCACAATGTCTTTCATCATCTCATGGTAGAATGACTCCCCTCTCTCTATGATTGTGATGTCCAAGCAGTTGTAGATTTTCTGGAACTCTGGAGAAGGGAAACACGACAAAATGCTTCTTTTCAGTGCATACAGTGGAAGCTAGTGGCATGTGTTTACACCATGTCCATAAAGGCATTTTCCACCTCTTGGTGGAGAACACCACCTCATGAGACTAGGACTCAGGAAATAAAAGATTTAGCTGAAAGCCTCTGCAGACAGCCAGGTACTTTGGTTGTACCAGCTTCTTTTCTTTAAGCTTCTCATGGGAGCATGGCACTGATTTCCACATGAAAACTAGAGAAGGGGCTCAAGTGTGACAGTGAGAAAAGCCACACAGTTCTACTGCTGAGACATGTTTCTGATTCTGGGCAATTCACCTTTGCGTGACACATCACAGATCAGTTCCCAGGCTTTAATGAAGTCAGGGTTCTTGCTCTGCAGCAGCACCACACATTGGTAGGCACGTTTCTTAAATTCCTCCTCTGTGTCAAACCTCCTCTTGGATTCCTACAGTAAAACACTCTAGATGAAGAAAACACACCTCATCCTTTCTCCTCCCACAAAACCAGCTAACATTCCTAACAGTTCCCCAGGCACACTCCTCTCACTGGGCAGAGGAAGCCTTCACAGAAAAACTTGATGTCAGGCACTGCAATGCATCACTCAGCGGCAGATTTCTGCAATGATCTACTAGCAGTCATTCAACTCTTGTGTCTCCTAAACTATGCTGCACTTTGTAAAGTGCCCCAATCTCCTTTCAGATACTGACTTAATGCACTTCTTTGCCATAAATACCTTGTAAAAAGCTTGGAAATCCCCAATGGGAGGAGATACACTTAAGTAATCTGGAAATTTGTCTTGGAGGTGAGCAATTAGCATTCCAAACTGTGTGCCCCAATCTCCTAAATGGTTTAACCTGGAAGCAGAGAGCACAAAGTAATTTCTCAAACAAATTTTAGACTACACGCATTTTGAACATACATATCTTCTAAAAGAAACACACATCAGAAATCAAAACCAGGCAAGCCCCCTGCCCAATTTCACTGCAATGAAGCTGCTGCCCATCTTCTTTTCTAATTCTGCTACACTTTCTCACCTTCGTATCTTACCACACAAAATATTATATGATTGGTGCTAAAAAAGAAAAAGACTAATACAGACCAAAGCATAGAGATTCGTATCATGTAATATTCATTAGGCAAGCACATACCAGCCAAAAAGTCAACTCTCACCTCAAAACATCATGACCTGCAAACTCAAACAGCCTGCACATGCTTTCTCCAATGATGGTGGACCGCAGGTGGCCGACATGCATCTCCTTTGCAATGTTAGGGGATGAAAAATCCACCACCACCTGAGACACAGGACCAAAGCAACAAATTAATAAAGGCAGCAGTCCTGGGCAATAGTGTCCATGGGCAGCCCAGGCTCTCCAGTCACATCCCATTTACCCTGCTGTAAAAACCTGATGACATGGATGTTATCTGCTGCTCAACACATCACGTCAGGGGGCAATTTCAAAGCCACCTGCAGCCCAGCACCTGTCACCTCCAGAGGATGTATAGTGCCAAACCTTTTTCCTTTTGCCAACAGCCGGTGGTTGAACTCCATTCATCAATAAACTGCTCAGCTGCTTTGACACAAAATCCTTTCTCAGGTGCACATTGATAAAACCTTTACAGAAGAGAAAACAAGCAATGAGTCCTGGGGCTGCAGAAACACCACAAACCACTTGATGTTTCCTTCCCCCTGGGTCTTCTGTTTCTTTACATCAAGCACAAGAGCACATAAAGCTAACATGACTAAACAAAAATATTTTTCAGTTACAGGACAACAAAGCCTTTGCTAGAAGTCAATTTGTCCACAGATTACAAGAGCCTGTTTCACACTGATACAGCTTTTACTATAGCAGTTAGGTGAAGCAAGACAGTCCACTGATGTAACTCCTGTCTGCATACTGTCACTCTAAGGTTACTTTGTAAAAACTTTTTTTAATTAAATAAACGAAACTTGCCAGGTCTGCAGTATGCAAAAACAGTTCCTGCTGTCTCTGCTTTTAGATTATCCTCAAACATAGTCACACCTGGGATATTCTGTGCTTGCGGAGGAACACTTGTTTTATTTATGCTTCACAAAGCTCATGAACCAGCTTCTATGCTCCAAGGGCTGTGCCACGTGATTTCTCTGTTCAAGCTGCTGCCACAGGAATATTAGCCCTTGCGTTTCTTCCTGGGTCACAGGGACAAGATGCAGTACTTAACCTCCTTGCTATTCCAGCATCTCACTGCCCAGAGGACAAGGTCTCCTCACCATGCAAGCAATGGCACCAAAGGCATTTTGATCTTTCCCGTGAATTCATGACCATTGCCTAATTACCATCATGGATATTCAACAGGCACAAACTGCACTGAGCAGTGGAAAAATGCTAATGACATTGCTCGGGATTACACTTGCCAGTTCTAAGAGAGGCAGATTTTCTGCTGCTGCACAAGGCTGAAGGCTACAATGCTCACTGAGACAGAAGTTAATTTGCCCACCCTGCAGTTTTAAATCACAAACTACTTTAACTCTCCTTCCCTGATCACCATCCAGTACAAAACTGCCCTACCAGCCTTTAAAAATACAAAGTGTGTAATGCTAAACTATCTTACCAGGACCAGCTATTTCAACCTTCTGGATGTATTCATTGGCAGGAATATTTTTTGTTATTTTCTCTGCAATTTCTCGTGGGCTCACCTTCTGTTCCTTGGTTTTGAGGAGTAACTGAAATGCAACAAAGAGAGTTAAAACCGGTCACCTCTAACATTCTACAGAATGAAACAAAGCACCTGAACTGTGCCATTGAAAGGATCCTTGTGATCCTTTAGCTTCTTAACACAGAAACAAACACAAAGTAAAATACGTCTATCAGTTTTTACATAGTACACATCTTTCCACACAGAAGAATTCTAATTGGACCCTAATTGGGTCTAATTCTAATTGGACCCAACACGTTGACTCCTTTCTGCTAAGGGATGCAGATACCCTTTCTGCTGGGTAGTCAGAAGAAAATCCACCAGGCTATTCTTCAAAACCTGTTAAGTGGTTTGGCAACTTCTAACTTCTCAAAGCTAGTAAAAGGCACAAATTTAAAAAAAAAAAAAAAAAAAAAAAGATACAGCTGGCACACTTCATAATGCTTCAAATTCCTATTCCCGAGTCTCAGAGGCATCCTCAGGGGTCTGCTGGCATTCACATCTGAAGTTCTGAACTGTGCCTACAGTAGATGCTGAGTGTGGTTTCAGAGAATGTCTGGTCATTTCTGATAAAAAAAACTACCTAAGCAAACTGCTCTCAGTTCTACCTTAGACTCAAGCATACTAAATACTGAATAAAGAAACTCCAATAACCCCAGCAACCAAACAATCCTAATGCTGTTCGATTTTCTTCAGCAACCTGATAAGCTGCTTATGAAGTAGGTCTCCTTTTCCTTCCAGACATAAATGGCCCACCCTGAGGAACTCAAGTAACACAACGCAAGTTTATATAGCATGAAAGAATCAGAATGGTTTGGGTCAGAGAAGATCTTCAGATCACCTAGTCCAACTCCACCACTCCTCCGTCCACTGCCAAAGCATCTTCTCACACGGCTATTTGCAAATCTTAGAAAAATGCCCTTTAGAAGAATTCTGTGTGCGATCCCAACCCATCCCTCATGCACAAGTACTTTCTCACTGTATAAAATTACCACGCCTGTTTCTTTCTCAGTAGGTGATTTTCTGTTCTTAATCGGATGCCTTTGGAAATACTGTCTCGCCTCCCTCCCATCAAAGCCTCAAAGAGCATGCACCCCTTTGGTGATCCCTGTTTTACCCTGGCTGCTGCTTCTGACTGCATACTTCCAGTCTGCTGCTAAACGTGACTTCTTCAGTTTCAACTTCCCATTTAACCTGTCACACAGTTACTCTTAAAAGGATTTTTACAAGATAGTAAAGGCTTAGAATTGGCAAGAAGATAAAACACTATAGCCTTTAATGCTACTCAAACTTCAAACTACAGGAAAGATAAATGCATAACCATATTACGGGCACGTTACACCAGATGACAGGCCTCTTATCTGAGTCATTCCAGAAACAATCACCATGCTCCTATTCTTCTCAGGAACAAGCAGAGCATCTGGCTCAAACCTGAGCCATTAATTTGCTCACAAGCTGCCAGGAAAACAATACACATTGCGTAGACTGTTTCCATATGAGTGCTAGCAGGGAGACTGCTGCCCAGCACTTACTAGTACTGTCTACCAGCTGGGTGATCGGAGCCCATTTCTGCACAGGGACAGCCAGGGGCAGGTGAGGCTCCACAGGGAGAGGCGCAGCACAGACAAGTCCCCAAAACACAGGCTCACAGAAACCGCATAACCTGCTGCTCTCAGAGGGCAATGTCCACACCACATCCCCAGGGTCTGCTGCACCAGCACCCCCCCGGTGTGCCATATGTGTGCATGTTTCCAAGCCGAGATACGGTTCCTGCTCCACCACCAAGCCCAGCACTCGGAACCCTTGCTCTCCGTGACAGCTGACGACCTGCAACCTGAAACCCTGCCTTGAAAGGGCCTGTTTAGACACTGACTTATGCAAACAACATCGACATTGAGAATCCAGGACTGCTCCAGAATCTCAACTGTGTATTAATTGGGGTAAAGCAGCGGTCAAAAAAAACAGCTAAAATCTGAGAACCCGTGTCAGTGCAGTCACCCAGGGCCATCCTCTGGCTGAAGTCCAGCTGCAAAGGCTAACAGGACCAAGGAAAGATGACATATTTTTGAGGGCTGCTTCCGCCTTGGCACTTCAGAGCTAGAGCCTGCTGGCTAGCACGTATCCATGCTGCTCCGGTGCACTCACTGGCCAGGACAACAGCTACAGCAGATGGCAGCCTGGGACAGCCTCGTAGCTCAAGCTGCATCAACATTACCAGTCTAAGAGATTAATAAAGGTGAACTGGCACCAGAACACTTAACAAAAAAATAACATTGCTTCCTGTTGAGATGGAAAATAAAAGATTTGTCATTACGAAGAGTCTGCCTCTCCAATCACAGACATGAACGCACTCAAAGTTTTGGAACATAAGCTAGAAACGCGCTACTTTCTTTCTGCCCCGCTCGTTTCACTTCAGCGCTGTCCCAGCCCCCTGAACAACTCCCGAAATGTCTCCTCTGTTGGAGTCACCTCTGCCCGAGTATCCTCCAGAAAGCAGCAACACCACAATTTTCAAACTAACTGGATATGAGCTGGGCTCAAACGTGCCTGCTCTTTCCTTTGCATGCATACTCAACAGGGCCATTTAAATAAAAGAACCTTTAGAAATTTGTAGGTGTTTGTTACCATTTTGTAACTGTCCACAACTGGGATAAATTGCTTTGCAGGTAACAGCTTCGTACACAGAGCTGACTAAATCGGTATTTAACTACACATCCTTAATAAATGAGTGCATTGTTAACTCCCGATTTGATTTAGATCCCACAAACTGAGCAGTTTTTCTGTGTGACACAGATGTAACTCTCCCATGCCAGTCATCTAATCAGGAGTTTGAAGCTCTGCTTAGCAAAGGCAAATGCTTCCCATAAAAGGCCATTAGATGATCAACCCCAAGGCCTGCAGCAGGCCCCAAACAGGTACAAACATAACTGTCACCGTGCTGACACGTAGCTTCCAACAGGTATCGTCCCCATTGTGTTTCCCCTAACCCTAACCCTAAACCCTAACCCTAACCCTAATGCCCTAACCCTAACCCCAATACCCTAACCCTAACCCTAATGCCCTAACCCTAACCCTAACCCTAATGCCCTAACCCTAACCATAACCCTAATGCCCTAACCCTAACCCTAACCTTAATGCCCTAACCCTAACAATAACCCTAAACCCTAACCCTAACTATAATGCCCTAACCCTAATCCTAACCCTAAGACCTAACCCTAACCCTATCCCTAACCCTGACCCTAACCCTAACCCTGACCCTATCCCTAACCCTAACCCTAACCCTAACCCTAACCCTAACCCTAACCCTAACCCTAACCCTAACCCTAACCCTAACCCTAACCCTAACCCTAACCCTAACCCTAACCCTAACCCTAACCCTAACCCTAACCCTAACCCTAACCCTAACCCTAACCCTAACCCTAACCCTAACCCTAACCCTAACCCTAACCCTAACCCTAACCCTAACCCTAACCCTAACCCTAACCCTAACCCTAACCCTAACCCTAACCCTAACCCTAACCCTAACCCTAACCCTAACCCTAACCCTAACCCTAACCCTAACCCTAACCCTAACCCTAACCCTAACCCTAACCCTAACCCTAACCCTAACCCTAACCCTAACCCTAACCCTAACCCTAACCCTAACCCTAACCCTAACCCTAACCCTAACCCTAACCCTAACCCTAACCCTAACCCTAACCCTAACCCTAACCCTAACCCTAACCCTAACCCTAACCCTAACCCTAACCCTAACCCTAACCCTAAACCCTAACCCTAACCCTAACCCTAACCCTAACCCTAACCCTAAACTCTAACCCTAACCCTAACCCTAATGCCCTAACCCTAACCCTAACCTACCCTAACCCTAACCCTAACCCTAACCCTAACCCTAACCTAACCCTAACCCTAACCCTAACCTAACCCTAACCCTAACGTCTCAAAACTGTAACCCTAACCCTAAAGTCTCAAAACTCTAACCCTAACCCTAACTGTGGTCAGATAGGGCCCGGCGAAACAGAAGATATCGCGTTGTTACGGAAAGTCAGGGTCCCTCCCCCTATAGCCAATAGTATGTAACCTGTGACCTGACGGAAGTGGCGTACCCAACCCTAAGGTGCGTCTATATAAACCCGGGTCATGCTGCAATAAACTCTCTTTGCGGCTCACCACACCTCGGCGTCTGTTGCTTAGTTACTTAGTAACCACGTGGACCAGGTCGGGCCTTTCCAAGAAAGGCAACACCTAACCCGAACTCTAACCCTAAACCTAACCCTAACCTTACCTAACCCTAACCCTAACTTAACCCTAACCCTAATGCCAATGGCCTAACCCTAACACTAAACCGTAACCCTAAGCCTAACACTAATCCTAACGGCGCTCAAAACCCTTACCCTAACCCTAACCCTAACCCTAACCTCTATCCTTAACCCTTACCCTAACCCTAAACCCTTACCCTAACCTCTATCCTTAACCCTTACCCTCCCTCCTTCTTCCTGGTCTCTGTGCCACTTTCTTTTTCTCACTTGCAAGGAAGGGATTTCAGTCCAGAAGAAGGGAATTCGATACCACAAGAGAGGAATTCCACAACAAAAGAAAGGAATTGCACACCAGAAGAAAACAATTCCACTCCAAGAGAAGACAATTCCGTTCCAGAAGAAGGCAATTCCACTCCAGGAAAAGGCAATTCCACTCCAGGAAAAGGCAATTCCACTCCAGAAGATGACAATTCCATTCTAGGAGAAGAGAATTCCATTCCAGAGGGAGTTCAGTTCCACTCAGAGGAAAACTGTTTCAGTCCAGCAGAAATAAATTTCACTCAGAGAAAAAGTATTTCACTCAGCAGAAAATAATTCCAGTCCCGAGGGGAGAGATTCCACTTCAGATAAAAACTCCACTCCCCAGCACCTCCTGCCCCTTCCCAGTACAGTCCCAGTGCCTGCCCAGTTTAATTTCTCTTCCTGTCCACACCAGGCAGCCAGCCCCACCATGTGGCTGGACTCATGGGCTTGGCTTCAGGCTTCAGTGCCTGCCTTCATTTTATTTAATTAACTACTCCACTCACTAGCCTCCAGTCGGGAGGCATGGAGACACATAATGCTGCTGCCTCCTTTGAGAACACACGTAGAATCAGTTTCCAGGAGAAAAGACAGTGCAGAAAGAACAATGCCTTGCCAGTACTGTCACAGGAGACTTTCTGCTGTGCCTTTTGCAGTCGCACTGTCTGTCCCACATTGGCCTCATCAGCCATCAGTGCGCTTGCAGCAAGCGTGGGGAGAGACCTTCTGAAATCTCTGTTTGTGAAGCCAAGCCATGATGACTTTACCCACTCCACAGGATCTCGAGAAGGCTGAGGTTCTCCATGACTTCTCTGCATCGGTTTCCTCTGGCAAGTGCTCCAGCCTCACTGCAAAGGCCACAGCAGGTGAAAGCAGGGCCTGGGACAACCGAGTACCCCACACTGGAGAAGAACAAGTGCATGACCTACTGAAGAACCTGAAGGTGCCCAAGTCCATGGGACCTGGTGGGGTCCACCCACCGGTCCTGAGGGAGCTGGAGGATGCAGTTGCTAAGCCTCTGTCCATCGCAGTTGAGAGGTCATGGTGGTCTGGTGAGGTTCCCACTGACTGGAAAAGAGGTGATGTAGCCTCTGCTTTGAAAAAGGGGAAAAAGGAAGACCTGGGAAGCTCCAGGCTGGTCAGTCTTACCTCTGTGCTCAGCCACATCATGGAGCAGATCCTCCAGGAAAATCTGCTGGGGCATATGGAAAACAAGGAGGTGATTGGTGACAGCCACCATGGCTTCAGTAAGGGCAAATCATGCCTGACCTTTTTGGGGGCCTTCTACGACAAGGCTACAGAGATGGTTGATTGGCAGTGCAGCTGACATCACCCACCTGGATTTGTGCATGGCATTGGACACTGTCCCACACCACATCCTGGTCTCCAAGCTGACCAGACATGGATTTGACAGAGGGATCACTCAGTGGATAAGTACTTGGCTGGATGGCCACGCCCAAAGAGTTGTGGTCAATGGTCCAAGTGGAGGAAAAGAACAAGTGGTGTTCTTCAAGGGTCGCTACTGGGACCAGCACTGGTGAACGTCTTTGTTGGAGACATAGGCAGTGGGTGGAGTAGATCCTCAGCAAGTTCGACACCTCAGAGGGAAGGCAGATCATCCAGAGGGACCTCCACAGGTCAGAGATGATCTGAGGGCTGGAGCAGCTCTGCCAGTTTGGGTTGGTCAGCCTGGGAAGGAGAAAGCCACAGGGAGACCTTAGTAAACTTTCCGGTCCATGAAAGGGGCTCCAAGAAATTTGGGGAGGGGCTTTTTACCTTAGAGGGGAATGACAGGACATGGGGGGATGGTTTTAAACTGAGAGGGGAGATTTGGGTTAGACAGCAGGAAGAAATTCTTCACCATCGGGGTGGTGAGGCACTGGAACAGTTGCCTGGGGAGGTTGTTGATGCCCCCTTCCTGGAGGTGTTCAAGGCCAGGCTGGATGAGGCCTTGTGCAGCCTGGTCTGGTGAGAAGTGGAGGGGTTGGGTCTAATGGTCTTTAAGGTCCCTTCCAACCCAAACCATTCAGAGATCTCTTCCCTCTCAAACCATGTTAAACGTGGAGGGATGCAGCTCTGCCTCCTTCTTCCTGAGCACCTCGTGGCCACCCCACACTGACGGCAAATGATTTGTCCCACCCACCAGGTGTCAGCGTTGGCCACCACGGCTTCCTAGTAGCTTCCAACCCCTCCAGTTTGCTGCCCACACTGCACCTGGAGTCACCTTAGGAAGGGCTGTCCCCGTGTCACCTCCTTAGAGGAACCCCCACGATTTCCTCCAGGTGTCTCACAGGTCTTTCCCCATTGGCTCCTCCAACCTCATGAGCTGCTGGCTCATCTCCAGAAGACTTGGGCAGTCCTGCAGCCTCCCCAGCGTGCCTCGGGGTATCAGGCTGAGGACCCTCCCAAGAACTCTGTCCCTCTATCCCTGGTGTGTCACCCCCCCCACATTTTCACCCCAGCATCCTAACACCCAATGTTGTGGCAGTGACACTGGCCACTGGGGAAAAGAAGGAACAACACATGACAGGTTCCTGTACTTTAATCAACAATTGTCACCCTCACAGGTGCCACCCAATGGCCACTTCACACCCTGGAGAAGTCCCCTCTGTCCTACAGAGGGTTAGGACTTCAGCCAAGGTTCTGGACCCATCGCATCCAGTACAGCTGCTCCAGATGCACCAGGAAGGTGCAAAACCAACAAAATAAAATGTGAAAGAAGCAAAAAAATGTGTTCTGGAGTGACCCTAGGAAGAGAAAGAGACAAACTCCATGCCCACCATAAGGTCCAGGCAGCCACATGTCACTTTCCATGGTGTCTCCTCTTCCTCTCACTGGCCTCCCTGAGCTGACAGGGAGTTTCTTGGCAGATCAGGAGTGACTCGGAGCAGCAGGTAAGGCAAGAACATCCCTGCACAACCCTGTGCTGGTGGGAGAGGTGAAGCTGAGAGTTCTTGGCACAGGGAAGGTCCTTTCTCCATGGGCTGTGTCACATCACAGCTTGGGCCTTGCTGCAGAGATAAGGCTGGAGCTGGGAGCAACTTGAACTTGCCACCCCACTGTTGGTCAGGAACAGACAATCTTCACCCTGCACTGGGATCCTGCAACCAGGAGCACAGACACCGTCAGGTAAGGGCTGTCTCTTCAAGCACCAGGAGCAGCCAAGGGACACGTCCCACCAGGTCCCTACCTGTCCCACCCCAGGAGACTCACATCTCATTGAAGTTGCTGCTGTCCACCCACTCCAGGTGCTCGCCCCTTCTCCGCAGCCCCACCAAGGAATCAACGTTGCCCTTCAGGTGGTGGAGAAAAAGCTGGGGAAAGAGAAGCTACTAGTCAGGAGCTGCTGTCTGCCCCATGCTGGGCCCCTGCCAACGCCACTCTGCTCCCACTGGCCAGGGAATGGCAGCAGCTCCTACCCAAGGGCTGCTCCAAGAAGCTCCAGAGCTTCTGGAAGAGCCCCAGAGCTCCTGCAAGAGCTCCCCAGCCCTCTCAGTGCTGCTGGGGCCGCTCTGCCACAGCTCTACCCACCCTGCAGCCCCTCACTCGCCGTTTCCAATCCCTCTTGATCACAGACAGCGAGGAGCACTGATCCTGGCTCCACTCCCAGCCCTCCTCCAGCTCCCAGAGGTAATCACAGACATTTTGGTACCTGACACAGCTGCAGGGACAGCCCAGCACCAGAGCCCGAGTTGAAGCTCCCCTCCTGGATTTTTAGCGGAGAGGAAGGAAGGGGAGAAGGTCAAAGGATTCCCCGTGGCAGGGGACAGGGACACAGCTCCATGGGGCAGGGAAGGGGGGGGGAGGGTGGTACTGGACAGGGTGAGGGCACTCATGGGTTCTCAGGGTTTTGAAATTTGCTGAGTTTTGTGGCTTTACCCTGCTTTGGGAACTGAGCAAAGACTACAGTAGACCTTTCTGTGAAACCTGCGTTTGTTTTTTTTAAATATATGCTTTATCCAAAGATTAAATTAAAATAACTGTAAATTCTGCTCTAAAAAAATTAAATAATTGAAAAATAATTTTTAAAACTTAATAATTTATCTGTTGAAACTATTTCAGCTTGTGTAGGGAGCAGGGACTTTGCTTTCTAGTTGAGGGTTATTTGGTTTGATTTCATAGGTCTGGGTCTTTTATTTTAACACCTGTCTGTGCTCTTGAAGCACCCTTTTGTAAAAATTTATTTAGATTAAATAAGTCTAGAGACTATTATCCCCCTATCATAGATGGTAAAACAGTCAGGTGTCCCACTTGGCCTTGTGAACCAAGCCGACTTTATTCATAAGGCAAGTGGGTTTAGAGTTCCCAAGATAGTGAGGATGTAGTTGCATGATATAGCTGAGATGAATTAACAGCTTGTTAATATAGCTCCAAGCCCCCTGCATGGTCATGCATGTCCTGCAGGGACACCTCCCAACCCCATCCAACCTGGCCTTCAGCACTGCCAGGGATTGGGCAGACACAACTTCCTTGGGCAACCTGTTCCAGTGTCTCTCCACCTTCAAATTAAAGAATTTCTTCCTAATGTCTAACCTAAATCTCCCCTCTTCAAGTCTGAAAACATTTCCCCATGTCGTCCCACTACATACCCATGTCAAAACCCCACCCCAGCTTTCTTGTAAGCCTCGTTCAGATATTGGAAGGTTGATATAAGGTCACCTCAGAGCCTCCTTTTCTCATCTAACCATGTTTCTACCTAGAAAACGTGGATCAGATGATCCTTGAGGTTCATTCCAACCCAGCATTCTGTGATCACAGAATGGTTACGGTTGGAAGGGATCTTAAAGATCATCAAGATCCAATCCCCCTGCACGGGCAGGGACACCTCCCACTGATAAACATGAGATTTTTGTTACTATTGAATTCTGCACACAGTCATAGGAAGAAGAATACCATGAGGGGTTAAAGAAAATCTAGTGTTTCACACACAGAAGAAAGTTCAGAGAGGTAACCTACAGCACTGAACTTTAATTTTTACACTGTCATTACAGTAATCAGCATCTAGAGGTCTCAATGTGACTGTAGAGAGCCCAGTGCACCAGGGTCTGTGTATGGACAGAAGAAAAGCCAACTTCTCAGAGAAGTTGTAGCCTAAAATGACTGGCATCAATGGTTAGATTAAGTAACATTTGGGGAAGTCGATTATTTATATTAGATACAAATAAAGCAGAAAACTGCTGTGACTGTAAAAAAAAAATATCTCAGTGGTGTGATGTGACTGAATTACATTTCCTATCTTTGCAAAAAGCA